>CP144698.1:16230094-16240094 GCA_036885675.1 Vigna mungo | reverse complement strand
AATATTCAATCTCTATTGTAATTATAACTCTTGAAAATTGTGATGGTATTATTATGATATATAATTAAATGTTGTGGTTTTAAATGTGAAGTATTAAAAAAAAAATTATTAGAATTTTCTGTAACCCTCTAAGAATTGGAGTGTTACAGACTTGCCTATCCAGCAAACATGCCTCTGAAAACTCTCGTTTTGACATCTGAATGTAAGCTCTTGCATAGAAGTCAGGGGATAAGAATCGATCAAATTGTGTGCTTGAAATCATGAAACCATCCTTCTCTCATATATATATAGTCACTTAGATAAGAGTAACGAAAGTATGAGCTTTATTAGGATCTATATTTTAGACTACAGACACAGCGAAAGGAACATCATTCAATTCTCCTGGCAATAGAGCTTTTACTTTCAAAGTTTTCTTCATGGGCAAATGAGCTTTAGGATCAGAGATCTCGTTAATAAGACTAGTGTTTAACAGAAAATTTGGTTTCTTAACATAACCACATCCCCCATTGGCTTTGAACATTTCTTGCATCAACTAGAGAGACCTAGCATATCCCTGTCATGGAATGGAACCACGCACAATGAAAACTGATTAGTGGACATCTTGCATGACCTCAATATCATTTAATCAATAACACACTACATCATGTTACATTTCAATATAACTTAAAGTAATTTTGAATAAAAAAGTTTTTCCTAACTTTCAAAGCAAAAGTGCTAGCTAGACTTCAAATGTTTAGTGTAGTATCTTGTTATTTATTCTGTTATTCATACAACTCGTTATATTCCATGCATCCACCCGATCAATGGGTTATAATTTGTTGAGGCAAGACTGACTGCCTTTTGGATACACTCTCAGTATATTTTATTGAGTAAACCTGCCAATTGTTGGGTTATTGGGCTCCCTTCCTATGTGGAGAATAGGCCCAAATAGTGTGGTCCATTATGTCTCATTAGGTTAAAATGAGATGGGTCAGATTAGTAGAGAACAAGAGAGTCATTTGAAGAGAGACAAAAGCCAAGTGAGAGAAAAAGAAAGAGAGAAAGTCATTCCCGCAAAACCCTAAACCTGCACTGGTGTTTTCGTCGCTGTGAAGTCGTTCACCGTTGGATCGAGCTGATTTTTGGACAGTAGGTTACCGTTCGGATCGTCAATCGGAGGTCTAGATTGGGAGAAATCAGTCCCGCACCAGCAGCCCTGTTTTGGAGGATTTTCATCTTCTTTGTTCTCATTTGTAAGCATTTTTAGTTAATTTGGCTTATTGAAAATACCATTTGGTATTATTATTGGAGACTCTTTTGTACCCTATTATTGATCATAGTGGATTTTTCATTGGTCTGGACGACTCGTGGTTTTTACCCTTGCATTGAGGGGTTTTCCACGTTAAAAATTGTTGGTGTCTCTTTGTGCTTTGGATTCTATTTTTTGTTCTATTTGTTTGGTGCTCCTCGCAGATTCTCGCAAGAAGGGGGATTGAATTTCCGCTGCGTTATTACACTTTGATAAGTTGTTATTTGTTTTGGCCCTTTCCCCCATCAGAGTGGTATCAGAGCTCTTTGGTTAAGGGACTGTTTAATTTGCGTGAATGATGGAGGCACATACAAAATTGACTCCGTTGAATGGCGAAAATTATCACCTATGGAAAGGCAAGATGAAGGACTTGCTATTTGTGAAAAATTTGCATCTTCCTGTTTTTGCTTCCAATAAGCCAGAATCCAAGTCAGATGAAGAATGAGATTTTGAACATCAATAGGTATGTGGATTTATCAGGCAGTTTGTTGATGACAATGTCTATAATTTTGTTGCTAATGAGACACATGCGAGAAGCCTATGGGATAAGCTTGAGTCCTTGTATGCCTCTAAGTCAGGGACTAATAAATTGTACTTGCTGAAAAATTTTGTGGAGTTGAAGTACAAGGAAGGAACTCCTGTTTCAAATCACTTAAGTGAATTTCAAGGACGTTATGATCAATTAGCAGGAGTGGGTATAAAATTTGATGATGATCTATTGGGCTTATTCTTATTAAACTCTTTACCAGATTCGTGGGAGACATTTCGAGTTTCCATGATAAGTGCTACCCCTAATGGTGATATTTCTTTGCAAATGGCAAAGAGCGGTGCTCTTAATGAGGAAATGAGAAGGAAGACACAGGGTACTTCATCTCATTCAGAAGTGATTATTACAGAGAATAGGGGGAGAAGCCAGAAGAAAGAAAACAGTGGTAGAGATAAAAGCAGGAGCAAGTCCAAGTCTCGGTACAAGAATGTGGAGTGTCACTATTGTCACAAAACATGGCATATAAAGAAGAACTGTTTTTTGTGGAAGAAAGAGAGCAAAGACAAAAAGGGTAAGCAAAAGGAAAAAGATAATGATGATGGTGATTGTGTTACTACTACTACATGTGGTGACCTTGTTTGTCTTCGTGATTATGACACTATTAATTTTGTATCTGATGAGAGTATGTGGATAATTGATAGTGGTGCTACACTGCATGTTACATCCAGGAAGGAGTTCTTCACATCTTATACACCTGGTGATTTTGGAGTATTGAAGATGGGTAATGATGGGGTGTCTAAGGTTATTGGTGTTGGTGATGTTCACTTGCAAACCAAAATGGGGATGCAGTTGTTGCTTAGAGGAGTTAAACATGCTCCATATGTTCACTTTAACTTGATTCTATGCAGGTACTTGATGATGGTGGATTTGATAACCACTTTGGTTCTGGAAAGTGGAAGTTCACCAAAGGTAACTTGATTGTGGCTAAAGGAGAGAAAAGCTCTAAGCTTTACTGGACAAAAGCTTTGGTTGCTAAAGATAGTGTGAATGTCGTGTATATGGAGTCATCTTTGTGGCACAGAAGGCTTTGGCACATTAGTGAAAAAGGGGCTTAATTGCTTAGTTAAAAAGGATGTTCTCTCAGGATTGAAGAATGTAGAGTTGGAGAAATGTTCTCACTGCATGACTGGTAAACAAACCAGAGTATCCTTCAAGAAGCATCCTCCCTCTAGGAAGTCAGAGTTGCTTGAATTGGTGCATTCTAATGTTTGTGGCCCGTTGAAGGTAAAGTCTTTTAGTGGTGCACTTTACGTTGTTACTTTCATTGATGATTGTTCTAGGAAGCTTTGGGTTTATGCACTACAGAGAAAGGACCAAGTGTTGGACAAGTTTAAAGAATTCCATGCTTTGGTTGAGAGGCAATCAGGCAAGAAGTTGAAGCGCATTCGTACTGACAATGGTGGTGAGTGTTGTGGACCGTTTGATGCTTATTGTAGACAATATGGTATTGCACATGAGAAGACTCCTCCCAAAACTCCTCTGCTGAATGGTTTAGCGGAGAGGATGAACAGGACATTGATTGAAAGAGTTAGGTGTATGCTTTCTGAAGCAAAATTGCCTAAGCATTTCTGGGGTTAGGCATTGTTTACAGCAGTGCATGTTATTAATCTAAGTCCTGCAGTCGCTTTGAACTCTGAGGTGCCAGACAAGATTTGGTTTGGCAAGAATGTTACTTATGATCACTTACGTGTCTTCGGTTGTAAAGCATTTGTTCATGTTCCAAAGGATGAAAGATCCAAGTTGGATGTGAAGACAAGGCAATGCATCTTCATTGGTTTTGGTCAAGATGAATTTGGCTACAAGTTGTATGACCCCATTGAAAAGAAAGTTGTTAGAAGTCGTGATGTGCAATTCATGAAAGATTAAACCATTGAAGATATTGATAAGGTGGAGAAGTCTACTCCTAAGGAAGACGGTAATGTGACTGATATTGATCCAATTCGGTTTTCTATTAATGATTTGGATATTAATGTCCATGATGATGAACAACGTGGTGATATTGATAATCAGCAGGTTGGAGATAGCTTGGATGTTCCTATTGATAATGTTGATGAAGAGGAACATGATGTGTCACAAGATGAGAGTCTTGGTGATGTAACTGAGCTACATGAAGCTCAACCCAGAAGTTCTGACAGGCCAAAACAACCTTCTAAGAAGTACTCTACCGATGAGTATGTGATGTTGACTGATGAGGGAGAACCCGAATGTTATGAGGAGGCCGTTGAAAGTGAAGAAAAGCAAAAGTGTGTGGCGTTGTCTACTACTGAGGCATAATTCATTGCACTTACTGAAGCATGCAAGGAGTTGTTATGGGTGAAGAAATTCTTGCAGGAGCTTGGTTTTGTGCAAGATAAATACTTGTTGTATTGTGACAGTCAAAGTGCTATTCATCTTGGTAAGAATCCAACTTTTCATTCTAAATCCAAACATATTGATGTGAGGTATCATTGGATACGTGATGTTTTGGATCTTAAGTTGTTGGAATTGGCTAAAGTTCATACAGATGATAATGGTGCTGATATGATGACCAAGGCATTGCCAAGAGGAAAGTTTGAAGTTTGTTGTGAAATCGCCGGTTTGGCGGATATCTCCACATAGTTGTGAGTGGGAGATTTGTTGGGTTATTGGGCTCCCTTCCTATGTGGAGAATAGGCCCAAATAGTGTGATCCATTATGTCTCATTAGGTTAAAATGAGATGGATCAGATTAGTAGAGAACAAGAGAGTCATTTGAAGAGAGACAAAAGCCAAGTGAGAGAAAAAGAAAGAGAGAAAGCCATTCCCGCAAAACCCTAAACCTGCACTGGTGTTTTCGTCGCTGTGAAGTCGTTCACCGTTGGATCGAGCTGATTTTTGGACAGTAGGTTCCAGACATATGGTTCTTCATTCTAACCGTTCGGATCGTCAATCGGAGGTCTAGATTGGGAGAAATCGGTCCCGCACCAGCAGCCCTGTTTTGGAGGATTTTCATCTTCTTTGTTCTCATTTGTAAGCATTTGTGCTTAGTTAATTTGGCTTATTGAAAATACCATTTGGTATTATTATTGGAGACTCTTTTGTACCCTATTATTGGTCATAGTGGATTTTTCATTGGTCTGGACGACTCGTGGTTTTTACCCTTGCATTGAGGGGTTTTCCACGTTAAAAATTGTTGGTGTCTCTTTGTGCTTTGGATTCTATTTTTTGTTCTATTTGTTTGGTGCTCCTCGCTGATTCTCGCAAGAAGGGGGATTGAATTTCCGCTGCGTTATTACACTTTGATAAGTTGTTATTTGTTTTGGCCCTTTCCCCATCACCAATAACCAAGAAAGTAATACTTTTCTTTTTATTTGCAAATAAACAAAACGTCCTACAATGGATTTGTTTCAAAGTAAAATAGAATATAGGGGTTTTAGATATGTTTCAGTTTACAACGAATAGTAAAACCATTAGGTATGTTACCTAAAAATTGACGACACATGGACAATAAAAAATCAGTGAAATGTCATAATAGCAGTCATGTTTTCCTAAGAATCAGTAACTCTTATTTAGGATTCAGTGCCTTAGAAAAACAAAAATTTTAGCTTTTGTACATTTTGATGAAGACCGAAGCTTCAGTTGAGTAACATTACAGTGCTTCAAATGAAACCAAATCCAAAGCTTATTTAATGTGAAATTCAAACCTTGAGGCTCTTTTGCATAAGAGATTAACATTCTAGTTGAATTTTCCTTTTGGGTTAAAGTCATGAAACTAATTTATTCAAAGGGAAAAAAATGTTGTCTGATGTGTGTCTTGATTGCAGATTATTAGAATAAAGCAGAGGGTTGAAGAGTATTTACACACAAAACAGTAAATGAATACTACTGATTTATGTTTTGTATACGTGGCATATGTGAGGAAATGTGGAGAGGCTTCGAGACTTGAGAGAAACGCTCCAAGGCTCTGCTAGGGCATGCATCTTCGTCTTCGTCTTCCATCGTGAGATTCTCCACCACCGACTGCACCGATCAATAGCAAGCAAACACAAAGAGCAAAGGGAGAGAACTCAAGGTATGTATATACTTCTGTTTTTTATTTCTCAAAACTGAATATCAAAACTGAATGAAAGTGATTACAACTTTATATACTGATAAGGTCTGATATTCTGTTTCGTTTATTTCTAATACTCCTCCTAAACGAAACCGAAAAAAAAACTTTGAACTGAAAAAACACATGAATCTGAGCATTTTCACCGATTAAAAATCGGAGAAAACGCTTTCTCTTTAGTCGATCTTCATTTTTCCGACCTAAACCCGCTTGATCTGACGAAAACACTAGGTTTTTGTCCTCCATCTGGTCTGATCTACTCCGATCTAACTACATCTGGTCCGATCTGTACTGATCTCTACTCGAACCACTCCAATCTGTTTTCTGAGTAACAGAAAACGTTCACCTTTGAGTGCTTTAGTTAGAACATCTGCTAACTGGTCTTCGGATCTGCAGTGTTCCACTTATAATTTTCCACTGCTGACCTGCTCTCTGATGTAATGGAACCTCGTCTCTATATGCTTGCTTCTGCCGTGAGAAGCAGGGTGCTTAGCCAGATCAATAGTTGATTTGTTGTCAACAAACAGCCTCACCTTCTCAGTCAATTCAATCTTCAAGCCTTTCATCAAAAATTTCAGCCAAGCAGCTTGGCATGTAGCTTCACAGGCAGCTATATACTCTGCCTCGCATGATGATAATGCTACCACAGCCTCCTTTCTAGAACTCCAAGAAATTGGAGAGCCATCAGCAAAGAAAATGTACCCTACCGTGCTTTTTCTGTCTGTTTTATCACCACACCAATCAGCATCTGAATAGGCCGTAATTCGTACTCCTTCTTCACCATTTCCTTTCCTCAGCAGAACACCATAGGAATGAGTACCATGCAAGTACCTTAGTATCCTCTTCACAGCATTCAAATGAGATGTCCTTGGACATTCCATGAATCTGCTAACAACACCAACACTGTAACTAATATCTGGTCTGATATTGCATAAATACCTCAAACTTCCCACCATACTTCTATACACTGTTGGATCAACAGCTTCTTCCTCTGGTTCTCTCTCAAGCCTCAGTCCCACTTCTGCTGGGGTATTTGCAGCATTGCAATCTGCCATTTTAAATCTCTTTAGCAAATTCAACACATATCTAGACTGGTGCATCACAATTCCACTTTCAGTCACAGCAAACTCTATTCCTAAGAAGTAGCTAAGCCTTCCAAGATCGCTCATTTCAAACTCCATCAACATTCGTGCTTTGAAGTCTGCAATCATCTCTTCACTACCTCCAGTTACCAACAAATCATCAACATATAGGCACACAATAAGTTTTTCTTCTCTGTCACTGTATTTGCATCATTTCACGTACAATCCGTGTTCAGAGACACATTTCTCAAAGCCTATTCCTCCCATAAACCCATCAATCCTCTGATTCTAGGCTCTTGGTGCCTGTTTTAAACCATAAAGAGCTTTCTTCAGCCTGTAAACTCTGTCTGGTTTCCCTTTGACTTCAAATCCCTGTGGTTGCAGAACATAAACCTCCTCTTCCAGTCTTCCATTTAGGAAGGCTGACTTCACATCAAGCTGGTGCAAGGACCAACAAAATTTAGTGGCTAAAGAAACCATTAATCTGATTGTTTCAACTCTGGCCACTGGAGCAAAAACCTCCCCGTAATCCACTCCAGCCTTCTGCAAAAATCCTTTAGCAACCAAACGGGCTTTATGCCTCACAACAACACCCTGTGGATTAATCTTTGCCTTGTAGACCCACTTCAATGCAATGGGTCTCTTTCCAGAGGGCAACTCTACCAATTCCCAGGTCTGATTCCTTTCTATGGAATCAATTTCTTCTTTCATGGCTTCATACCACCTTACATCCTTCACTGCCTCACTGAACTCCACTGGTTCAGCCCCTACAATCAGTGCATAGTGAACAAAATGCCCTTCTGAAGTCAAAGTGGCTTCATAGGATAGATCATAATCACTCAGATGTCTAGGCATCTGTGTTATCCTCCTTGATCTTCCAGAATTCTCATCCTGTCTACATACTTCTATTTCACCTGCTCCAGAATCAATTTCCAGCATAATTGCTTGCTTTTCTTTACTTTCTGACTCCCACTGCCATGAGTCAGCCTCATCAACCACAACATCCCTGCTGATTGAAGTTGTTCCTGTTACTGGGTCAAATAACTTGTAGCCACTCGTAGCATTATAGCCCACCAGTACTAGAGCAACTCCTTTATCATCCAGTTTTCTTCTTAATTGATCTGGCACATGCTTGTAGCATAGGGAACCAAAGATTTTAAGGTGTTTAACATCAGGCTTCACCCCTGTCCAAGCCTCTTCCGGTGTCAAACCTTCCAGTCTCTTAGTTGGAGACAAATTCAGTACATATGTGGCTGTCATCACAGCCTCTCCCCACAAAAACTTGGTCAACTCCTTGCTTTTCAGCATACATCTCACCATATTCATCAAAGTCCTATTCTTCCTTTCTGTTGTACCATTGTGCTGTGGTGTATAAGGAGGAGTAATCTCCTGCACAATTCCCTCATTCTCACAGAACCTCTTAAATTCAGTGGAGGTATATTCTCCACCTCCATCCGTTCTAAGAACTTTGATCTTCTTCCCACTTTGCCTCTCAACCATGGTTTTAAACCTTTGAAAAATCTGCAGCACTTCTCCTTTTCTTTTCAACAGAAAAACCCAGCATTTTTTGGTGAAATCATCTATGAAATTGAGAAAATACCTGCTTCCTCCAGGTGTTTCAATCTGCATAGGGCCACACACATCAAAATACATCACCTCCAACTTCTCTGCAGTTTTCTTTGGCAATAACTTTTGAAAACTCCCACGGGTCTGTTTGCACTGGACACATTCTTTGCAAACAGTCCCTGGAACACCAATCTTTGGTAACCCAGTTACCATCTTCTTCTGTTTCAACATAGATAAATCCTGAAAATTCAGGTGTCCAAACCGAAAATGCCACAGCCACTCATCTTTCTCTTCTGTTGCAGTAAGACAGTGATGATTTATTGTCTCCATCTCCAACTTAAACGTTCTACTTTGTGACAACTCCGTCTGAATCACTTTCTTTCCATCTTGATCATAGATGCTAAGACAGTTATTCTTCATATTCATCTCATACCCTTTCTGCAGTAGCTGTCCTAGACTCAACAGGTTAGATTTTAGCCCTGGTACATACAGTACCTCATCAATCACAACCTCCTTTCCACCTGCATCTCTAAACACAACTCTGCCTGACCCTTCTGCACTCATTTTCCTGTCATCTGCAAGCCGGATTTTGCCCTGTGCAGACCCATTAATACAAACAAACCTGTCTTTTCTACTTGTCATATGAGTAGAACAGCCAGAATCAAGGTAACAGACATCCTCATCTGACAGCTCTTCTTCAATTTTAGCCATCAACATCACTGCTTCCTCATCTGACTCCTCCTCCTGAGCCAGATTAGCCTTTTTTTGGGGTTTGTTTTTGGCCCCTTCACCACTCCAGCAGTCTTTGGCAAAATGGCCAAACTTCTGACAATTGTAACACTTTACCTTCTTCTTGTCAAATTTCCATTCACCTTTTTCCTGTTTTTTCACATTTCCTGATTCGCCGGACTCTTCCCCTTTCTGGTCCAGTGAATCTTTACTCTTCTTGCTACCTTTTCCCCCTTTCTTGATCCCCTTCTTGCCTTTCCATTGGGTTCTGGTCTGTAAAGCCTGTTCCAGACACTGTTTACGTTCATTGAGGCGTAGCTCATGCACTTCTAATGAATGTAGCAGTTCCTCAATGTCCATAACCTCCTTTCTTCGAGTTTCCTCTATGGCAGCAACAACATAATCAACTCTGGGGGTTAAAGTCCTCAGGATTTTATCAACAACGTAATCCTCAATCACTTTATCTCCACAAGCTCTCATCTTATTAACCAGTTCCTGTACCCTATCAAAGTATTCAGCCACACTCTCCTTTTCTTCCATGATTAAGGTCTCGAACTGTCTCCTCAATGCTTGCAGTTTCACTCTTGTATTTCTGTCTCCATCTCCATAGGTTTTCATCAAAATACCCCAGGCCTCCTTCGCTGTTGCTGCACTTGAGATTTTATTAAAAACCTTCTAACTCACACACTGATACATCAGAAACCTGGCTTTGTTGTCCAGTTT
>CP144698.1:16220094-16222594 GCA_036885675.1 Vigna mungo | reverse complement strand
AGATATATTCTAAACAGAATCCAAACAAAGATATCATAACAGAGATATGTCAAGTAAGATTATATTTTATTCTGTTTATATTTTGTTTATCTTATATCAATCCAAAGCCTATAAATAAAGGCCTGAGGACTCCAAACAAGGTACGTTTTTACTCACGTTCAAAATACACTTCACTCACAATTCCTTAGCACACTCTTTGCTATCGAACTCTATCAATCCTCTCTCACAGAGGGTCAAATTCTCCACTCACGCCTAACTTGAGCGTCGGAGCGCCTTTTCAGGTACTCCCCCCTCTCGGTCAGAGCTCGAAGAACACCGGACAGTTGAAGCAGATATCAACCGGGCTGTCCAGAAGAAGAAGAAGCGGACAGAAGGACAGAAAGCGACGTGATCCAGGTCAGATCCTTCGGTCCCAAAAATTTATACCGAAACATTTTGGCGCCCACCGTGGGGCCGAATGGCAAACCCAAATGGCGACCACGAGGAGCATGGAGGAACAACAAAACACCAGAAAGATGATAATAAACAAAGACGAGCGTTCGGTCTCAACATCACTACTCCATATCAACATCAAGAAATTTCACTAAAGCGAAGATTACACAACATGAGTTATCATCTCTACATGGAACATCTTCAACAAGATAAGTGTTTCTGAAATATGAATATTTCATATGAAACAATAAAATATCTACCGAAATATATGATATACGAAACCCATATACATGACATATGATGCATATCATGATATACATATGTTATTATGTATACATCTTCATAAAATTATTTTACTATCAATACATGATTTTAATCAATGTTGTTTCATTCCACAACGAGATTTATTTATAACCAATTTCACTTATTCATATATGTATATATAAATATACGTACCCCAACTGTTTTCATAAGATTCAATATTGATATATATGATGAGAATTCAAAAGGAGAATATTATCTCCACATTATAACAGCCAAGAATTATTTATAATAACAGTATAGATATATATACTGATGCATTTGTTTCATATAAAAGATATACATAAGTAATAATATAATAACATATTATATGACGCACTTGTTTTATATTATTATATAATATAATGTATAATTTGAATCTTAGAGGATTCGGTAATCATGTATCAAGATACCACTTTTCATTATTATATCATCAAGGTAAAAAGAAAAACTTCAGGGGCAATATGAGGATAAATCAAGATAGTCGCAAGAATACTGAACATGATGCAGAAGGTGGCGCACTCTCTCGGCCGGTCGACTTTTATAACATGATCTATTTTGTTATGAATTGTCTAACCATGTAAATATATTGGTCTTTCCGAGTTGTTATATCTCTTCAATGCAGATGACAGGATCTTGCACACAAATCATTTGGCTTATCTGGAGCTTACCATAAATCAAAGAACCGACCGGTCTCAATATATCTTTATGATATTATATCTCTTGCAGATTGCTAAAGCAGTTACAATCTTAACCGACCGGTCTCAATATATCTTTCCAATATCATATATTTTGCAGATTACTAAAGCTGTTAAATCTCAACCGACCGGTCTCAACATTGCTAAAGCAGTTAAATCTCAACCGACTGGTCTCAATATATCTTTCTGATATTATATCTCTTGCAGATTGCTAAAGCAGTTACATCTTAACCGACCAGTTTCAATTATATTCTCAATCTCATATATTTTGCAAATTACTAAAGCTGTTAAATCTCAACCGACCGGTCTCAATATATCTTTCTGATATTATATCTCTTGCAGATTGCTAAAGCAATTACTAAAGCTGTTAAATCTCAACCGACCGGTCTCAATATATCTCTGATATTATATCTGTTGCAGATTACTAAAGCGGTTACATCTTAACCGACCAGTTTCAATTATATCCTCAATATCATATATTTTGCAGATTACTAAAGCTGTTAAATCTCAACCGACCGGTCTCAATTATATCTTCAATATTATATTTCTTGCAGAAGCGGTTACTAAAGCCGTACAATCTCAACCGACCGGTCTCAATATATCTTCAATATATATCTATTACGGTTGCATCTCAACCGACCGGTCTCAAATATATATCTCTTACGGTTGCATCTCTATCGACCGGTCTCAATTATATCTTCAATATTATATTTCTTGCAGAAGCGGTTACTAAAGCCGTACAATCTCAACCGACTGGTCTCAATATATCTCTTTGATATTATATTTCTTGCAGATTGCTAAAGCAGTTACAATCTTAACCGACCAGTCTCAATATATCTTCAATATATATCTATTACAGTTGCATCTCAACCGACCGGTCTCAATATATATCTCTTACGGTTGCATCTCTATCGACCGGTCTCATTATATCTCTAATATTATATCTCTTGCAGATTACTAAAGCGGTTGCATCTCAATCGACCGGTCTCAATTATATCTTTCAGATTATTAAAACAGGTTTGGATTCAAAAGCAGGTTTAAAGAAAAGATTTCCTTCCGCCCAACGATTT